>OZ023318.1:6119696-6152196 GCA_964007375.1 Ophion obscuratus
AAACAAAAAAACAACGATTGCAAAATTTGTACCGAACAGACAAACAAAGAAACAGACAGACAAGAAAGCGAGTTAATATTGCACAGTCATCCAGTTCCAAGCTGTGTTTAAAGTTTCAAATATCTAGCTCAATGGGAAGTTAGTTTAAAATCGATTGAAAAATTTGTACCGAACAGACAAACAAACAACAAAGAAAGCGAGTTAATGAAAACTTGGTAAAAAAAAATATCCGTGGAACATTTCACCTAAATCGCAGGTAATAGCTTTCCGGAAATACAGCCGAAATAACTTATATCACTTATGCCATATCTGTGCTAAAGATGCCAAAAGTACTCGGTAGCGTAGTCGCAGCATGCGTAGGATAGGCAGAAAGTAGGCAGCTAGGTTTTAGGTTCGATTTCGATTAGGCGAAATATTTTCTTCGAAATAAATCGTCACAGGAGGTCATGTAATAGTGAATTATAATAAAAAATCATCGAGGCATAACTCTCAGTTGCCTATTATATTTTATTTTAGATTTATGAAATATTCTATGCATTTAGTAGACGGGCATTGATGCCTTGTACAAACACTTGAATAACACACCAAATACGCATGTAGCAGGTCGTATCTTATAATATTGCACAAATCACTATAAACATCGTCGCAAATCACAGGCAACATTTTTAATCAATGTGTATATTTTTTCCGTTCACTATTAGAATCTTGCGAAAATAAATTGTCGATAGTATCAGGGAATATCCATTTTCTGAAAACCTACTATATTATATAGCAATGAATAATAAACGCATGTTTGTAAGATTGGTGGTTACGGTTAACATATGTGCATAATTCCGGCAACTGCTAAAATATGAATAAGTAGTACTATACTTTTGACAGTAACTATGGCTATAAAATATTATTGTCCCCTCAGGAAAATATAAAATATAGTTAAAATGTGGTTGAGAGCACCATACATTTCTCTCAGTGTACTTTTTTTTGTTTCTCAAAGAAACAAATATCGGGAAGATATAGGTCCTTTCGCTAGTAATCACATGTCGAATGTGAACATTTCACGTAATTCAGTTCAGTCGTTTTCGAAAAAATGTCGAAAAACTGTTTGAGAATTTTTTGACTAGCGGGATTCGTGTTTTCTTTCGCCTTAATTGTTGTTCTAACCTGACGTCCGAAGGCCTTTTAGCATAATACAATTGATAAGCAGGGAGTAACTGTGAGAACGCAAAATATGTCATCTCGTTTTAGAAACCTGCGCGGGCGCCCACCATTGAGACACGTGTCACTCCCCTTTCTCTATCGGTAAGGCTCATCGATTAATGACGAACAAAATATATGCGTGCGTTTCGCTGTTCCAGCAACACGACACTCTTAACGTATCTGGACGACGAAAGAAGCGTCCATGTACGTTTTTATTCCACCAACGATTAACTATATGTACGTATGTGTGTATATCGACTGTAGTTCACTTAGGAATTCTCGACATTACCGACCGCGGAGCGCTTCATTCCCCCACGATCTGAAGAGCAGGGCGTCGGTCACGGGGAATCCCCGGACTTGTTCGCAAAGCCAATTGACCGCGGTCGCACGATAAATAAGGAGAAGAACAGTTCGAAAGTCAATAACGTCCGTTCGAGCGATAATTCATAGGTTGTTTATATAGTTCCTTGGTATATCTTAAACGACGTATACGATCGATCATCGGTCTATGAATAATAGGTACTTTTCGTAGTCACATTTGCTCTTTACGAACCGAACGAACTTGCGAAAACTCGTGACACGTAATAAAGTTCATCCAGTGCATAATCGACGCTAAATCTGATCAAAATAATTTCCTTTGGCTTTTCAAGTACGTACCAAATATTATATATGTGAGTCCGTACGAATAACGTGTCCCTGGAATTGAAAAAAGATATAATAATAAAAATTGTTTCAAAAAGTAAAGATTGTCTCAAAATAACTATTAATATTTCGAGTTTCTCAAGCATTTTGACTTGATACCTGAATCTATTTCGTTCAAGTTGGACATCCTTTGTTACTCAATGATTGTTTCCATAAACTCAATATATTCCTAAAAATCAATATTTAAGATTTAATACATTTTCATAAAACGACAAAGAATCGATAACCCGGTTGCGAAACAATCTTTCTAATAAGGTTCGAATAATTCAATATATAACGATTGGTGGAACGCTTTGTATAAAGTATTTAAATAATTTTTTTTAAGTTTATCAATTATTCTGTTAATTATCATCGTCGGACGACAATGGCAATTGCGTGCGTTGGATTTCCGTAACATCGCTTGGAGTTAGGTTAAGGTCGATAGGTTTTTCCATTTTTATATTTCGTTCGAGAATCCGAGACTTGAACAATATGCAAATAAGTAAAATTTATGATGCTTGGAGAAAACTAGAATCAACGTGTGTGATAACTGCTCAGTAGCTGATTTTTATTGGATTAGGTTACAATGTAACAGGTTATGTCTTATCGATCGGTGTCGACTTCGATCGGACCGCCATTTTGTTATGCTCGAAATGAGATTAGGAGGATGTACCCTCCGAATGTTACTCCGAGATAATTCAACTTTTCTCATTATTTGTAGAGGAAAATGTCAGATGTAATTTTTAAAAAAACCGCTCTTACATTGAGCACGATTTGCCGTGGCAGCAAAGTTAGAAAAATTCTAATTTCAAATCACCAAGCGGAAGATCCAATTATAATGATTTATTATACGACTGAAACGACGAAAAAAATCTGAAATTTTGTACAATGTATTTATGCTATTTATTTATTAAATCAAATATGCAGATAAAATAGAAACGATTTTTCGTGCTTCATTTGTTGGTTCATGCAATTATATGTTGTGTAAAGATTATTTCTGTTATAACCTGTATTATTATTTTTTTTATTATTGTTGTTGTTGTTCGATTAAATGATATTGTATTAATTATTATTATTATTTTATATGATTTAAACGAAGAAAAGAATTCTGAAATTTGGCACAACATGCAATTTATTTTCCGTTTCAGTTTTTTCATTTACACTTATTCATATTTATGTTGCTTGGCAATTATACGTTGCCAAAAATGTTCATTTTATTTCCCATATTATTTTATTTATTGTCTTGTCATTTGGACCTTTCGTATTCTTCTCTCTCCCGCGTCCTCCCTCTCCCTCTCTTTCTCTTTTTCGCTCATATCTATTATATCTATATATATTTATCTCTTTACCCCCGATTGCGTATACAAGTGTGAGTGCGTCTCTCATTGAAAAGTAGACATCCGTGGGCGATGTATAAAACGGGTGACCGTACGTTTCCGCGGTCCAGTGTGGATGCTGATCGTCGTCGGGACGCGAGACAATTTTTACCCGATTGTTCGATCGAGCGTCGCTCGACGCTAGCGAACCGAGCGATCGGTGCTTTTTGAAATTTTATTCGTTCTATCTTCATTTTTACCTAATGCCAGTTTAGTTCGCGTGCCCTATTCCGGTATTGAAAAAAGTGTTTTTTTTTTTCTTCGATCGGTCACGTCGGTTCTTCATCGCCTTATTCGACGTCTGGAACGATGACGAGCTTGAGGGGAATAGTGACGTTCGCGTTTCTCGCCGCGTTCGCGACAATCACCACTGTTTCGGTCACCCTCGATGAAGGTACGATTAGAATTATTCCAATATCATTTACTGCATCGCAATTAATTAGTAGGTTCGATGGAAGGAAAAAATAAATTTTATAAAAATCCGAAAACATTTTATATGAATTAGTGTATTCTATTTTAATGGCCATATGCCTATTTTTTCAATTATATTTTGTTTCAATTCATTCTACCTCGACTCTTCGATTCAATAATTTTTTACGGAACATATATTAGTCACTACGAATGATATTAACAATGCTTTCCAGGTTTTCACGTTTTTTTATATACACTGAAAAGGTGGTTTTTTCGGATATAGAAGATTTTATGAGAAATTATTTCGTTCGATTCGACAGTGCCAAATAATAATTATTTAATTGCTAAAAAACTGAAAAATAATGTATACTTTAAATACGTAATAGACTATATGAGAAATTGTCACGAAAAAACAATATTTTTTTCGTATATTTTCGAAATAACATATAGAATAAATGATCAAGTTATTTTTATCGTTTTCGTAGATATGTTTTTAAATTGTGCCAATAACAATATAAACTATTATGCCAAATATTTACGTACTTAAGCTTACACTTTTTCCTCGATTCTTTTTTTAGCAAATCACATCAAAAATATATTTAAAAGTTGATTCTCTGCTGTTTTCTCACGATCTTTTGAGTAGAATATTTTAATTCCCAATGAAGATAATTGGTGTGAAACACCAATAGTTGGTGTGCAACATGAAAAGAAAGTCGGTTTAGGAAAGCCTCGATCGTATTTCTCACAATACAGATTTGACCCAATTATTACTTATCATTACTCTTGTATAGTGAGTATTACTTCATTTGCATCGAGAGATAATAGAGGATTTCGTATTCATGCGCAGAATCATAAATCGGGCACGATAACACTTGATACATCCATGGGGTCATAGGGGATAAGATATCTAAGAAAGAGGCGATGTACGGATGAATTTTTCTCTTCTAATAACAAGTCCAGGGATCCGATGTTTCTCAGTGTTTTGTCATCTTTATTAACTCGCAATACCTCATAAAAAGATCGAGAGCCTTAGAAAAATATCGATAATGAAACTTTTCATCGAACCATCGAACTTTACGTACAGTGGACGTTCCTACAATTTTAGCCATCGAAGAGCAGTCCTATTGCTTGTTCCCCCACTCTCGACTGCAGACGCGCGCGCACGCGAGAATGCGCAGAAAAAGCTCACGAAATTCAAACAATGCATTTGCGTTGGTCATCAAACGTGTAAATCGAAGATTCAGGAACGATAATTATAAGATTTTAACGTACTTATGGAAATCTTCGAACACGTCAACTAAAAACGGAAGACCCGAGAGAAAAAGAATTGTTTCCATTTTTTTGAATGTTATAACAAACCATTTCTCGAATAAGAAGAGCAACATAAATTTTGTCATTTGGCCATTGCGACATGACGTCGAGATTTACATCGTTGGAATGCAACGATTTGTTTTCCTCATTTTTCACATATGTAATGTCACCCTTGTAATAAATTTATCACATTCATAAAACGAGTAGAAAACATTTCTCTTAGTATATTGTAATTGTTGTATCAATCGAATCAGTGCAAATGCTGCTAAAGTGCTCTAAAACATTAAAGGTTAGTTTTGTGGAATTTCATAGCTTTCTCGTGATCATTCACTCGTCTATGCGAGCTTCAAGTTGCCTCTTAAGTAACTGATGACCGGGTATAGTTTTGCCCAAGCAGTGAGGCGGCGGAAACATTGTATAAAATTGTCCTCAACGCATCTCGCAGACTTGGTATCCTCGAACCAGTCTTTCATGGAGTTACGGGAGCTCGTAGCAAGAAACCCGGTAGTAAAGAGCAAACCGGTGCGGTATTCCATCAAGGTCATTAACCTCTTGGGACTGTTATTGTTTTCTGTGAATTTCAGGGCGACATATAATAGATCATCGATCAATGTCGAACAAAGTCCCAAGACGTACGGTTTCACGGGAGTCTGGTTTGAATATTTCCAATGAAACGAACATCACTAATAATTTATGAACAATTAGTCGATCAGCAGTCAGTCGATATTAAGCTATTGTGCTAATAATTGATTATTCAATAGATAATTTATGTTCAATAAGTAATAAATCAATACTCAATAGCTGATGAATTACTGTTGGTAGCAATTCTACTAATTATTCATTTAAGTATTCCTACTTTCACAATGTTCGTTTTTATTTAATAATAGAATTGTGTCAAGTTCCACAAAGTATTGTCTTCGAATTATAAACGATAATTGGCAAATCATACCTTTGTTTGGGTTTGGAAAAAAAAGTACTAATACGTTTAGACTCTTGCATACATCATAAATAATTGTTTTTATAATGCAATAAATGTTTATTACTGTGTGATGAATCACGTAATGAAATTGTTTTGTCTCAAAATGAGTTAGGGATATTAATTGAAATTGCACCAAATGTATACTGAATTCGATTTGTTTTTGAAATCGCAAATTAGTTGTTAGGCCACCGCTCATGCAAGAGGAGAAATTCATAGGTGAGTGACGCGAGCTGAACGCGAGAAATAAAACCGAGAAGACCGATAACAAGGGAAACCGGAAAAAACTGAAAACGAAACGAATTATTTTTAAATGCGTTTTATTTCGGGAGGCACCATCGTTAGTTTTCCATATTTAGATGCTTGAGAAGAGCCATTAAAATAGATTTACGAGAGTGTGCATTTCCTCGAAGTTGAACAAGAAAAACTCGGCATAAGAAGTATAAAGAGCACAAATAATTTTATTTTGTTGTACTGATAAAATATAATAAAAATAGTTATGCATCTTTACTTTATTTACTCTTTGTAAATAAAACTTAAAAAAAGATGTCAGCAAGACAATGCATTAATCACTACGATAAATTAATGATTCGCGGCTTATTCTAAGTTGCGCATGCAAAGAAAATATTTAACCAAACAAAGATGTGCGTTAATTTAATAAGAAAATTAATACAGTGTTTTGACACTTCGTTAGGAAATTTCGGAGGAAAAAGAGCTCTAATCAACGTCATCGAATTTTGTCATATCATCCAAAAGAGCAATTACCGTGTGGGTGTACTAATTTTCTATCTGGGTCATGTAACCGTTCCCTAATTCGATTTTGAACGGCAATAAAACTAAGCGCCCGGCACCTTTCCTTCTCTCGAACTCTCGGGACGAACCTTATCATCTAATGAAATAATAACCATGTCTCATGAGTGGTAACACTTCGAAATGGTTAATTTCACTCCATTCCCGCACCTGATGAAATTGATTCTTTCTTCATTTGTGATAAAAGGTCTTTACAAATTTCAAATCTAAATCAGTGTTGTTGCTTTGAATAATATAAAAATGAGTTATAAAAGTTTTATGGTATTGGAGAATTAATGTCTCCAAAGCAATATGCAGAAAATGTTTTATTTGATTTCATATAATATCGATGAATTTTCAAACAAAACATGTACCTTTATTGGAGTTATATAAAATTCAGTGTAGCCAAAAAAGATTTTGACTTTGTAAAACTTGGAACGTCCACAAATACAGGGTGTTTATACTTAGAGTTAAGTAATCTATAGTTATCCCATTTGTGTAACCAAAGCTCTATTTACTACCCTGCCCAGACAGCTGACGGATGGGAAAGTGTAGAAATGGACCGGTTCTCCCTTTCAGTTTTTTTTTTTTCCCAAGTGATCAAAGACGAAAAGTTTAGAAGTACTTTTGAAAATATCATCCCTAGACTTAACTTTTGTCCGAGTGTTACGTACGTCGCATATTTTTCATGTTTATGAAGAATTTCAAAAGATGGATTTTCCTAATAAGGCCGAAATGATAGCCTTGGTCGCCCAACGAGGCCTAGATAATATTGATCACGTATGACTTTACAACTTATATAAATCACAATTATCTGTGAGATTTTTTTTTACATTTCTTCATCCCAAGCTCTGACTGAGAACCTCGAGGAAGTTTTGCACACCGATGAATTCGCAATCGCAGTAACACACATAAGGCCTAAGAAAACGAGCACCGTTGAGACTCTACTGGCGACTCAATTTATAAGGCCCAAAATCAAGCTTGTGATTCTGCTCGATCGTCATACGAAAAGGAGTGAGTATTCAGAAGTATTTGTAGTGTATAAATGAAGTGCGCAAGCGCGCGAGCTAAACACAGCCGCCTGGGCACACGCGCACCCATTAGAGTATGACCAAATGGTGCTTCAAAACAGGCCTCGTGAACATTTTGGGTAGAACGCTATTTTGTTTTTTCATTTCGTAGGGGGGTCGGCCACGAGTGTTAAACTCAGTTTCCAGGACGTTGAGGGTGTTAGAACGGCCACCATCTTAAAAATAAGGGTGAATTAGTTTTATTAATTTATCTCCGTAACTGTGAAGCCGACACAAATTTTGTAGAATTTTTGTCGTTGATGCAATTATTATGAAACACTAATTAAGAATTTAATTATCATATGATTTTTATATTTTTATAACTTTCTAAATTTAAGATTATTATTATTTACTTTTATGAATAAATAAAAGAAGAAAGGAATTCGAATTTATTCCGTTTAAGTTAAATGAAGAAGAAATAATAGAATTAAATAACCATAAGAATCAAGGAAAACAAACCGAATAAAAATTGAAGTAAGTCGAAATTGTTTATACCGAAATGCTGTATAACAAAGGTAACAAGCATTTTTATTGTTAGATTTAAAATGAATCAATCATCTTACCTCAAGGTTTCTAATCCTCTCATTTTTCATCTTTTTTGTTTATAACTTTTCTATTATTAATATTAGCGCAAAAAGTTATTAATAAAAGTTATAAAGAATTGTATCAACTACAAAAAAGCTCCCTCCACAATTTTTGTCGGCCTCACGGTTATGAAGATAAATTTTAAACACCCGGCCCTTCAAAACGAATAAGATTTGAGTGATGAAGATTGACAATTTCGAAATAATCATTGAAAATCTTAAGAATATAGTAAAAAAAAGAAAAATACTGCTCGAAATAAAATGATTAACAGTTTTTTTTAATACCGACCTAGCCTACTTACCTTCCAGTACTTCCCTTCACAACGCTGAAAAATCAATATAAACAAACCGAATAAAAAATAGGTTAAATTTTTATAACAAAATGCACTATAATTAAAGTAAGAAGCATTTTTATTGTCAGATTCCAAATTAATTAATAAGCTCGCCTCAGAGTTCTTTATCGCCTATTTTTTATCTTTCTTTGTTTATACTTTTTATTATTGACGTTAGCGCAAAAAGTTACGGATAATTGTATCAACTACGTCAATGCTCTTCATAAAATTTTTGTCATGGTTACGCAGATTATTCAAAAAAACTAATTACACCCTTAATTTCAAGATGGCGGCCGATCTGCCACCCTTAACGTCCTGGAAACTGAGTTTCACACTCATAGCCGACTCCCCCCCCCCTCCCCCCACGAAATAAAAAAATAGCGTTCTACGCAACAGTTTCAGCAAAATCACCATTTGACCGTACTATATAGTCATACGCGCATGCGCACAAGCATGCTTCCAGCAACATTAGAGTATTTAACCGACGCAGATTTTATTAGTCGTTTAATTTTGTAGGTACGCACAAAGATTTTAATGGTTTAGCAAATTGAACTTTGTTTTGCATTTAATATTGACCTCGAGTGTTATACGAAGGTAATTAATCTAAAATATCGCTCGAAATTTATCATTCTCGAATAATTGCTCATAATTTTTTTCCAAATTTTAGTATTCTTATAATAGCAAGATATTTGCATGCTCCTGTTTTTATTCCGTCGATTTTCTTTTTATAAAAAACAGAAAAAAAAACACGTAAAAATGTAGAAACTTCGTACATTGTGCGAAAGTTCTGAGTTCATCATTTAATATTTTTAATAGTTATGATGGAAACGGTGGAACATGACAAACAGCATATGGAACACCTCGTGGTCGATACCATGAACGTTTCGGTGCCCATCAAGAACATCATTTTTTACGTTCGCCAACAGGAACCTTCGGCTCGTATAGATGTTTACGTCGATTGCATTCACGAAGGTTCGATACCGCTGAAAAAAACATTTCGCGACATAGCTGAATACGATATGAAAGATTCGCCTGTCGAAGTGGTAAGTTGGATTGTTGTGCAGTCCTTTTTATCGTATAAAATAATTATTCATTTTCATTGGATTTATTTTTAAACTATATTAATTTATTTGGCAAGCCAACGCGGTATGTTTACACTCTAAATTCGTAAAAATTGTCCAAATTGTAAACACAATTTATAAAAACGCAGATATTAACTGGTGCGATGGTCTAGTGGTTAGCGTCCTCGCCACTAAACCAGCGGACCGGACGTTCCGGGGTCGAATCCCAGTCGCGTACATTTCGTCGTGAATTGTTTTTCTTCGGCATTTCGCGGCGAAATAAGACTAGTTCCACAAATGGGAGGGGGGGGGGGGCGAACTTGGTGACTGGCTGTATTTTGGTATAGGTGTTTCCGCAAATTCCCTATACCCATGACAGAAATGTCATGATGAATATAATACAGAGGGAGAAGTCGGCTGCGGCCACAAGCATGGGGGGAACAAGGAAAGGTGAAGAAAAAAGGAGTAGTAAACAGTAGACGAAAAGAACGGTCACAATGGGAGAAAAAATAGGTAACAAATGCGAACAGCTTTGTACCTTAGGAAAAAATAAATAAAAAATGCAGATATATTAATCAAATTTTCGTTCATAATTTATTCGTCCGAGTGTGGGCGAGTTTGTGAACGAAGAAATACATAAAACAAGAGCCCGAGAAGAATCGATACTTGTATAGAATACCAGAAGGATGCAACGGTGACGCGTGAAGCATAAGATGGAATTTTGTCGACGAATGTTCCCGCATCGTCGCCGATAAATATAGGATCATCCCACGTACGGCATAATTCACCTAGAAATCTAGATTTCAACATTTTTAATTATACTGCAAATCTCTTCTCACCCACGAACGTCTGAAACCGAAATACATGTTGCAGTATAGTGACAGGCCACTTCTCGCATTTATTATATATTGTTCGTATAACTTATGTAGCATTCATTGTCGACCATTATAAACAAACCCGAACAAACGACATATTGAATCCTTTTTATATTGATCCACAATTTTAATTATTTTTTACAATACATTTAAGCAATGTTTTAGCTTCATTTACAAATTGGAGATAATCGAAGGTTTTTCTTCGCGGATGATTATATGAGTTGTTTGAATATGCCAGTTAACGATCTCGGGGCTTCATTAGATTTCTCAAGCAAATGTAAATCCCCCTGCTCTATCCGGCTGGTCGATCTCTCGCTCGTGTCCTCTAAACCGCCGCTCGGGCGCACGCACCACAGTTTCCGAACGAATAACAATTTTTTTATACTGCTATATACGAGTGACGACGCCCAAGTCCGTGGGACGATGTAGTCCTTCCGAATATGGTCGGCGAAAGATATAGCATTCGCATTTATAGGAGCCGCAGCTCAAGAGTATAAAAAAAATCAGCATTGCCCAACTTGTCCTCATGTCAACGGGCACTCGATACTTTGCGCCAGTCAAGAGATCTGTATTCGGTAATCGGGCAAATAAGCCCACATATATCTCATATCCTAAAGATCAAAGTATAGCAGTAGGATTTGTCGAACGTATAAGCATTTTCGATACGGATGCATCAGAATGGGCATTTGGTCGATGGTTCGATGACCATGTTCGTACAAGTGACGATGAGAATATGATATACAAGGAATCGAAGATAATCGGGTAAGGGAGATATATGATTATTATTCGTTTGCTAGAGTCATTTGCGTAGAATGTACTGGCGATTTCCATTTCTATGACTTATCCCAAAATTTCGGGGTTGTTCATTATTGACGGACCTGCCAAAAAATGGAGCTTGTTAAATGCAACGAAAATTTCCACTGACTCCAAAATAATTGTTACTCGAATATGTATTATTCATTGACAAAAGTCAATGAAGTCGAAAGTATTTGCATAGAGTTTTTTTCTGCGATTTTCTTAAATTTTTTGGGGCTGTTCATTATTAATGGAGATGCTAATATTTAAATTCATTGGATTATTGTTGAAATAGTGATTATTCATGGGCTACAATCATCTTAATCGAATTTAGTGAAATATCATCTCGATCTGATGTAAACTATGGAACTTCTGAGGCTGTAACAGGCAGACGGATAGACAGTCAGACAAAGTACAACAATGATATTCCTGGGGCCGGGTTGAAATTCCGAACTTTAAATGCTCAAAATAAGGGGGCATCCATTAATTACGTGAGGTGATTTTGGCGATTTTTCGACCCCCCCCCCCCTCTCCCCCTGGTGAGATGTCGTGAGATTTTGCTCGACCCCCTCCCCCCTCCCCTAATCTCACGTGAGATTTTTCAAAATGCATACGTTCACGGAAAATAAATTGTAGTAGAAGTAACTGCGGTTGTAGTACCATTTACTCCACCATGTAAAGTAGTAGGGAGACTCTCCTTACGTGATAAAAATTACGTGATTACTAAAATTACTAAAATTACTAAAATTACGTGATATTTGCTGAAGCCCCCCCTCTCCCCCACGTGAGATTGGGTGAGATTTCGCTCGACCCCCTCCCACCCCCCTAAACACCTCACGTAATTAATGGACGCCCCCTAATACTATCGCGAAAAATCAAAACTCCAAAAATCTGAAAACCGTAAAAATAATGCGACTATGAAAGTTTTTCAAAGTTTCAAAATTTTCAATAAATGATTTCAAGCATTTTTTTTAATAAGAAGTAATTTTACGTCAATTTTGAAATTTGTCTAGACAATGTTATATGTTCTACATAATTTACAGTCAACTGTGTAGACTTTCGCTGGCATGATCTTGACATGGGGGCCAGGTTGAAATTCCGAACTGTAAATGCTCCGACGGTTTAAAATTCCTAATTTTCATGTTCCGAAATTACAAGTTTCGTCAAGTTCATGTCAGCGAAATATTACACAGTTGACTGTAAATGATGTAGAATGTATAGCATTGTCTAGGCAATATTCAAAATTGACGTAAAATCGCTTCCTAATAAAAAAAAAAATCTTCAAATAATTCGTTGATTTACTGAACATTTCGAAGCGTTAAAAACTTCCATAGCCGAATAATTTTGACGGTATTCAGATTTTCGTAGTTTTGGTCTTTCACGCAAAGTTCTTTCGGAGTTTTGATCTTTCGGGGTAGTATTCATTCGCAGTTTGGAGCGTTCTGATCATTCAAAGTTCGGAATTTCAACCCGACCCCATATTCCTGACGAAAGCACAATGATGTGGTTGGTATCGTCTTCAATCAAAATTGCATTGAACCTTCATAACATCTATTGGTATATTCTCGTGCCGCGCTTCAACTTGATCGAACCATCTTTGCAGTTCAAAGAGAGGAAGTACCGGACGAAGATTTACAAAACAGCGACGGTCGAGGATGCCCTGAGACGTGAACATTGTCCTACCAATTTGCTGGATCTCGAGGACCAGATCTTTGGCCAGACTACGCCGTCGTACAGTACGAGAATCAGGAGGCGCGGTGATCAACCAGTACCGGTTCAATTGGCCCCCGGTAAGTTCACGATACACCGGCAATGAAATTTCTGATACAGCCATTGCGCCCAGTTTGAGCCCGATGTCCTTAATACTGACCAATTGGCTGTCGGCATCGGATATCTAATCATAGAGAAACCGGATTCACCTATGTCGTAGGCAGAGAAACCGGATTCACTTCGAATATCGTGGAAACCGATCCTAGCCTTGTATATCAATCGGAAAAACTTCGACACTTGATCTGTTGACTTGATCTCGATAAAATGTGCTCTGTTGCGGAAATAATCGCTGATTTCATGTTTGATGCTCCATTTGCTTTAGGAAAAGAATGTATCTACGTACATTAGTAAAGGGTGCCTCAAAATGACCTGACAATTAAATTTATCAATAAAACGTATTATTTATTTGAAAAGTACGAATATTTTTCTTTTAATACAAGGTACAAATATGGAAGTTACGTGTAGAACACGATATCCGATAAATGGCATAAACAGCATGGACTTGGTAGACATATTCTTACAACAAGATGGCGCAACCTGCCACAACGCGGGCTAAACAATGCAATTATTGCAAACGTTTAATAGTCGTGTTATTTCGCGCCGCGGCGATATGCATTAGCCACCAAGATCGTGCGATTTGACGCCATTGGACTTCTTTCTTTGGGGTTTTCTGAAAGGAAAAGTGTATGCCAACGATCCACAGACCATTCCGGAGCTCAATGGAGCAATCGGACGCACCATTAATGAAATTAGTCTACAATTATGCCAAAATGTTATTGAAAATTTCGTCAAAAGAGTGAAAGTTTGCGCAAACAGGGACGAGGCCATTTATCACATATTGTGTTCCACGCATAACCTCCATGCTTGTATCGTATATTAAAGTAACAAAATTCGTACTTTTCAAATAAGTAATACGTTTTATTAATCAATTAAAATGTCAGGTCATTTTGTGACACCCTATATTTCGTTAGATTGGGGTTAGTTTACTGTTGTTATAACGGTACTGTGCGGTACGGTGCTGCAACAGTACCGTAACGGTAGCGTAACGCTTTTTCAACGGTACAGCAACGGTGCTGCAACGGTAACGCGACGGAACTGTAACGATACTACAAGTGTACTGTGACTGAACTATAACTGTACAATAACGGCACTGTCACGCTACTGTAACTTCACTGTGACGGCATTGCAGCGGTACTATAATCATATTGTAACTGTACTGCGGCGGTACTGTGACGATATTGCACCGGTACGGTAACGATATTATAACTGTACCCCCCCCCATGGAAATTTATGTATGTAAAATATATGCAGAAAATATATGCTACGTATATATATATCGTTCGCATATATAGTGACGAAAAATATAATAATACGTATATATTCTGTATATATGCACCAAATATATGACGCATATATGACCCATATATTTTAGATATATTTTTCTGACCAAAAAAATATATGCTACGTATAAACACTATATATGATGCATATATGAGGCATATACGACGCATATATTTTCGATATATTTTCAATCTATTTTTTTGTCAGAAAAATGTATAAAAAATGTACGCGTCATATATGACGCATACATTTTTGATACATATTCCTGACAAGAAATATATGCTGTGAACAAACACTATTACAGTTAAACTTAATAAAACTTAATTTACAGTTAAAGTACACTATTACATATAAACAATATATACACCCACATGAAAATAAAATATATAAAAAATATATCGAAAAATATATAAAACATGTATTAAATATAATTGGTTCGAAAAATTGGATATGCCAATTATATTTTTGGGCAAGAGTAAAACCTATACGATATATAAATATAAATACATTTAAGATACATCTTAAATATATCAAACATACAAACTGAATGTATGTTTTATATATTTTAAAGATGGTTGGTTAAGCAACTTGAGTAACAGATGACGTTGCAAATCAAAAACATCTTCAAGTCGGTATCTCGCGAAGACCTAGACGCACTAGCCGGAATAAATGATCGGACAAAAAAATTGAAGGTTATGTAATCTCGTAATTCTATTCGATTATCGCTCTCTATGCGGACGCAATTAAGTAATTGATCCGATAATGTTAGTTACTCTTGTAAATCCACATATTTCTCAATAAACTAACTGTGTGTATTGTACGATATGCAGACGATACGAAAGTTAATTTAACAAGGAGAACTAGCTCAGTGGGGAAGGTTCCAGCTCATCACTTAGAGGTCCCGGGTTCGAAACCACCTTACGGCGTGTAAGCGTCTGATATAATTTTAATTTGAACCATTAATATATTTGAACCGCAAACACCATAATCGTAATTAAGGACAAGCAAAAAATATCGTAAAAGGGTGCAATGATGTAAATAACGTCATAACAAAATTTTTAAGAATATTTCAAGTATAGTTTAAATATATTTCAAGTATATCTTAAATACATGTTGAATATATTTCAATAATATTTTAAATGTAGTATGAACATATTTCAAGTATATTTTTAACGGAGTATGAACATATATCGTGTATATTTTAGATGTACTTTAAATACATTTAAAGTATATTTCAATTATAAGTCGAATACAGTTAAAATACATTTGTAGTATATTTTGAGGGTATTTTGAGTACATTGTAAGTATATTTTCAATATAGTTTGTGGCATATATGTATATATGTGGTATGCATGCAGTGTGTATGCAACATATATGCTAAATATATGTGGTATATACGCAGGGTAAATGCTACATATATCATTGATATATGGTACAGTGATATACAGTAATACCACGCATATACATGTCATATATAAAAACGTTACGAAAATTAGAATTTGGCACATATATGCAACATATATTTTCAATATATGGCATACATTTCACATATATTACAATTATTAATAAAATAAATTTGCCGTATATTTTTGCGTATATAAATTTCCATGGGGGCCGTAACGCTACTATAATTGTATTGTGATGGTACTGTAACGAAAGCAGACTATAACTGTACTGTACCGGAAGAAGACTGTGACTGTACTGTAACTATACTTAAACTGCACTGTAACAGGTGTACTGTGCAGGAGAACGGCAAAACTACCGTGACCGAACTGTGATGGTACCGCAACGGTACCGTGACGGTACTGCAAAGCTACTATAACGGTACTTCAATTGTACTGCATCTGCACTGCCACTGCACTGTAAACTTACTATACTCAAGGGGAACTGTAACGGTACAGGAATAGTACTGGAACAGTACTACGTTGGTACAGCAACGGTACCGTAAATGTACTGTGGTTGTACTGCAACGGCTCTGTAACCGTGCTGCAACTCCACTACCACGGCACTACAAATGTCTTATACTCTAACTATATTATAACTGTACCGTCAACATTTTCTTCCTTTGTAGAATGCGTGGGCGACTCGCAGCTCTCGAAAATCTTGAACGAACTGATAACATTGACGACCCGAATGTGGCAAGAAACGGAGCACAACGTAAGTGGATACCCTCTTTACATCGCGTCATTAACGTTGGGCCAAAAGAGCCCTCCAATTATCCGCGACAACGAATTCAAATTTAACCTTCAGCACATCAAAGGTCACTTGCCAAGACCTTATTTTTTTATTCCATTTCTCTTTGCTTTTGTATCATATCCACGCCACAGAGAAGAGAAACGGCCCTCGTTCGCAAACTGTTGGAAGAGTGTACAGCCTGCCGAGCGGAGTGCGCACCCCGTGAGTTAAATAGCAACATCTCGCAGAGTAATAATCTCGAAGAGTTCCCAAACTCTCGAAGAGTTCCCAAACCTTATTTAATTATCCTTCGACGGTTCTACTACACGGGGCGACCAAGAAATAACTAAACAAATATCGATGTTCTCCACGTAGGTCCTGTACCGCCGACACCCCCACCATCGACGTGCACCGTCAACTCACCCTGTCATCCGGCAGCAGAATGCCATGACACCGCGAACGGTCCGCAGTGCAGATGTCCCCGAGGCTATGTCGGTGACGGCCGCCATTGCGAGAGGACCAATCCCTGCGAACCTAATCCCTGTTTTAGGACCGTTAGGTGCTATCCATCCGCGGACGGTTACAGGTCAGATATGACAAAATCCACGCATCTTTCGCTAGGAAAACCTCTTAACATTCTATTAAGGGGTTACCCTTCAATAGAATCACCTTGGGCCAAAAACCTGATATGGGCACTTTGAAGTTTTTTTTTAAAGGTTGTTATGGGGTTAAGTCAACATACGTTACCACCGAGCTGAAATTTTTTCTGGACCTTTATAAACGCTTTGCTGATCATCCCGTGCAGTTTGAATACGATCCAAAGTACCGTTCTTTAGAAAAAAAAATCGGCAACTACATTACGTTTATGGAAAACTCCAGGTTATTCTTCGGTACATTATTAATATCTGCTAAGTGAATGTCACCACGAAACTGAAAAATAGGCATGGTTCGACTAATCATCGAACTAACCCTTAGTACCGTGAAAATGAGGATTTACAGTACCGTTATTAAATTATTCATGTTTTTGATAGGGAATTTGTGCGAAAATCAAGCACACCAAATCTTAGACTGTACAATCATGGCAATGTTGTAGACGGCACAAAATGTAATAATTACTTTATATTAATTTGATAACTATTTTCGGAAATTATACATTTCTAGACATATCTAGGCGAGGACAAAATAACACGGACTTTTTCATACATACATTTTTTTTAGAATTTCGGAAAATTATTAAAGTTTTTTTTATTTCTTCGAGATTATAGACAGCTTTAGTACACACCTTTTCTTTCCAGCGGATTTTTTTCTACTCGGGCCCATATTCATTTTTGTCAGCTCCTTGGGCTGATATTGAGGTTACGAACGGGGCGCGTATGACTCTAACTTCGCGACACTTCTGCCAACTTGGGCATTATGATATACCACGATTTACAATGTTGCCAATTAGTTTCGCGTCAATTGAGCGAGAAAAAGTTGAAGAAAATAATGATGAAAAGTAATGAAAACACTTAGTAATCACCGTATGTTCAAAAATGAATGGTTTTTACAAATAGATGTAGAAAAATAGTTCGAAAACGCACGTTTAATATGACGATTATTTGAAAGTTAAGGAGGTACGGTGATGACCACGCTAGTAAACTAAGAGTCTATTTTTCGCCATAATACCGCTACGTTTTAGACATATGTGTGTGGCCTATATTTCGAGAAATATTTTTTAAGTATTGAATTTCAAGCTACTTATTATTTTTATAATATGAAAACAAACGTAATAATCTACTACTCGACTTCAGTAGTACGCCATATCGTCGACGTTTAGCATCGTTACATTTTCGATAGCTGTCATCGGTCCCACGCGCTCGGCTTATTATTTTTGGTAGCCGGTACACATGGAGAATGAAAATAAGTACTGTAGAAGTTTATCAAGAGAGTAACAGGATTGTACCTGAAGTCCAGTTTAGAGACAAAGGTAGTTTCTGTCGGACAAGAATTAGAGAGTGAAAAGATGATATTGCGAATGCAAATGAAAAACGTCGCGTTGACGTTAACCACAATATCCAATGTCCAATCTGTCCGAAGTCAAAACATATTTCATCGATTGTTATGTTATTTTTCCCTTTCCTAATTTTCACAATATTTGCAGATATAAAAACGAACGTTCATTTTATCTGACGGTTTTTCCATGCTGAATTTACATATAAATGCGTTGTATGCATGTCGCCAGAAAGATTGAGATGCCTTAGCTATACATAAAATAACTTTGAGTAAATATCGACGAAAGGCCTTTTATAATCGATTAAAAAACGTACGGCTTCACACAACCATATTTTTAATTCGCGTTGAAAATATCCGATAGAAGAATCAAATTTGCGCGGGTATCCGGCGTTGCCACACTTCGAGCAAGATGTCTGCGGTTACGTCACGAGACGTCTCTCTCGCCGAATACTTCGGTTTTTCGCGACTTTATTTCTAAATTTATTGCTTATTTCTGCGGTGAGCTTTCCAATTCAAGTTGCCTTATTGATCACAACGAACCAACGAACGCAACCGTCAGTTTTTTTTACGCGTGTCTTGGCTCCAAGTAGCACAAAAAAATCGATATATGAGAGGACAGGCACATTTTGTCGTCTACGTGTGACTAATTGACCAACTTTAACAATTAATAACTCGGAAACTGCACGGTAAATCTCGTGGAAACTCCGCATACGCATGGACGAAGCTCTCGACAATGTTATTAAAAAAAAATCGGGCTTTTATCTTGGACTCGCTCCAATCACCGTACCTCCTTAACAGTTGGTAACAGTCAATCGGCTTCGTGCACAAGCATAGACCGCTCTCCTCGTACTTCACTCCGGACGACTAAACCCCGTAACAACCTTAAATGATGCACTCCCAATTCGTAGCCTCAAAATATACACGGAAAAAACTGTGAAAATATGTTAAAATTTGTTCAACGCAAAATAGTGATAAAAAATTTCCAACGATTGGGATGTAGATTTATGATTTGAGAGCAATAAATCTAGGCCGTTTCTTAATTTAGATGTACCGGAACAGAGAAGCACTAAGGATTAAAAAAAATTGATTCCTTACGAAGTCACACACTCGCCTTACAAAAACAAATAATAAAAATGTCAGTAGCGACGAAACTCTTCAAAATTTCGCAATCCTTTTCGGTACTGTTTTAGTGTTTCGTATATGCTTGAAGAAAAAACGCTTGGATACTTGCTCTGAGTACGATCCTAAAAATAGAAACATTCCATCGTGAATGTGTTCACCGAATGATTATTTCGGACAAACGGCCCCATTCACAATTGATACAAATAATTTTTGAAAACCGTACCCTTTTTGTCCAAATTTTAGATAACCGATGGTGGAATTCTCCAACCCAAACAAACTGCGGTAATTATGCAGTATGAGGACTTTGCCGAAAAACGACGAGAATTTTTTTTTTTTTTTTTTCGCCATGATGTTGCTTATTCCATTATAGTAAGTGATATTCCGTCGGGGGAGGCTGACATTTCCCATTAATTTCATACGTTATGGGATTTTGAAGTTTGCAGAAACATGTAATATTTCGACGCCTCGCTAAACAGCTACGTGTTGCCTTATAGATAGTGTATCATGTGTTTTGATTTTGTGACCACAGCTGTCCTGTTTCCGGAAACACGTAATATTTCGACGCCTCTTGTTTGTTGTCGCTAAGCAGCTACGTGTCTCCTAAGGGCCAACCCAAACAAGCAAACCCAAACAAACTCCCCAATATAGGCGTCGAAATATTTAAAAATTCCCTATTTTATCACGTGTTTCCGCGAACTTCAAAAGCCCATAACTTATGGAATGAATGGGAAATGTCAGCCTCCTCCGACGGAATATCACTCAATATAATAGAATAAACAAGTTGACGGCGAAAAAAAAAATTCCCGTCGTTTTTCGGAAAAGTCCTCTTACTGCATAATTACCTAAACTGCTTGTCAGCCAACATTTTGTATCGAAAAAAAAATCGTAAAAAAATGTTATACCCTTTTTAATGTACATTTTGAAAAAGCAATTGTAAGTTTCCACCAAAGTCCGTTAATTTCTTGAAAATTAGCTTCAAAGGTCCCTTATCGGTTTTCGGCCTAACATAGTGACCTTAACCGTTCGCACTCGAGGCCTTTTTCGCTTCCGTAGTAAGTGGTGAGTGGGAGCCACCTCTCGAGTGCAAAGGGTTAAATGTTTCCCTGAATATTCTTCTTCACTCGTGTGAATGACATATTGTGACGCATACACAGGTGCGGCGACTGTCCAGCTGGGTATTACGGCAACGGCCAGAACTGTCGCAAGTTGACGGCGTGCGATCGTAATCCTTGCTTCAAAAACGTATCTTGTTATCCGAAAAGCGAGCATCCTTATCACGTCTGCGGCAGTTGCCCCGATGGCTATGACGGCGACGGACACCTGTGCAGGCCCATTGACGAATGCGATCTGCGCAACCCGTGCGACAATAACTCACAATGCGTGAACCTGTATCCAGGACACAGGTGCGATCCTGCTGAACGCGATTTCGACAGATCGATCTATTGATATATTGGTCGTTCCCCATTTTCATTCGAATGATCACACCTCCTATTCCCAATATTCACAGCAATATTATTGTTAATATTTCAATTATTCAAATTGTGACGTTAAAAATAATACTGTTATTCGCATTACTTGCAACAATAGTACAGTAACAACGATATTTTTGTTGCTCGTAATGGTGACACTTAAAATAATAATCTTAATGATAATATTATCCGAGTGAGGTTTAAAAAAAAACAAAACAAAACAAAAAATGAGAGAATAATTATGAGAGCAGGAAATGGAAAATATCGGTGTTCATACTAACGACGCGACGAAAGGGGCCGCTTTATCAAGGTGAAATTACACACGCGGAGACATACTTCGTACATTTCGCGACTTTTATTGGCAATCATCTACGCGATAGTTTTTCGAATTTCTCTCAGCTACTTTTTAACATATTGCAACGGGTCAATTGTCAAACGAGTATCCCTGCGGTGGCTCGGATAAATGTCTCTTTGATTTGCAATCGGCCCAAGCTAAGCGATTATTTTCTAACCTGATTTCGATTACAGTTTCTCACGGTAATTCAAGTTTCCGTCTGTAATTTCGTTCTTTAGGACACGAGTAACCGGGAGATATAGAATCCTTCCTTCAGTAATGAAACGTCGACTGTGAAAATGTCGAGTCTTTCCACCGGGCCGTTTGTGTGAAATATTCGAAAAACTACTTACGGAATTCTGTATACGGACGGGCTCGTGTATCATTTCGCCTTGAGGTCGAGAGAATCAGAGTGGATATTTTTTAAGGTGCAGTGCTTTTCGATCCACTTATCGATATCATTTCGTCAAGAAAATATAGTAAAGGGGTTTCAATTCGCTCAATGCTCATGAAGAAACAATGATCTCTCTCTCTCTCTCTCTCTCTCTCTCTCTCTCTCTCTCTCTCTCTCTCTCTCTCTCTCTCTCTCTCTCTCTCTCTCGCTCTCGCTCACACAATGTACCTCGGATGTACTTAATGCCATTTTTTTGTAACATATTCCGAACGATTCAAAACGATCGATGACAATACACGAAGACGATGAAAAGAAGAACAAGAAACGTTGTCGACGACGATTAATGATTCGTATCGCTCTTTCAATCCGACAAAAGTCCTTCCTCTGCGTGCGTCCTGTATTTTTTTTTTTTTTTTTTCGTTCAATCACTATTCGTTGATTTATTATTATTTCGTGTATCGTTCGATATACGTGCGAGGCTGCTAAAAACTCGTTGCAGGCACAAATCGTACGTATATAGACTATGAAATGGGGATGTGGGGGAGAAAGAAAGAGTCGTTTCGCGGTGAGGCAGAATAATGTTGGAAGATCGAATGCGTTTTTGTTGGATTAATTCGCCGATGTTTACCCGCCGTTCCGGTAATGCCCGTCACCAGATGCGATCGGTGCCGTCCCGGATATGGCGTTGCAAACACCGGCAGAGACAAGGGGAAGTGCGTCGACCTGAACGAGTGCGAGGACGGCCGGAACGGTGGATGCGTTCCGAACTCAATCTGCATCAACAGTCTGGTAATTATAGCCATTGTGTTACAAACAATCGAGTCGTTCGTTTCATTGCACAATTTCGTGTAGTGTAATATTTGAAAATCATTTCGAGTAATTATTAAAGATCGCTAGACGAGCAGATACTACTAACAGTAAATAACACGATGATGATGATGGCGATGCTGATGACAATATCAATAATAATAATGACCATAGTCATAATCAATAAATACGAGTAATAGTCATAGTAACAATATGAGGTAGTGGTAGTAGTAGTGTAATAATCTAGTAACATAAGTTACTAGATAAGTTACTAGTAGTGTAATAATCTACTATCTACTAGATAATCTAGTAACATAAGTTACTAGATAAGTAACTTATGTTACTAGATACTACTAGATAATCTAGTAAATTTCTAGATTATCTAGTAGTATCTCTAGTAAATTTCTAGTAGTAATCTAAATTTCTAGAGTAGTAAACTAGTAAACTAGATTACTACTAAATTTCTAGTAGTAAACTAGAGTAGTTTACTACTAGTTTACTACTCTAATTTCTAATAAAGTAGTAAACTACTACTAGTTTACTACTTTAGTTTACTACTAGTTTACTACTCGAATTTCTAGTAGTAAATTAGAGTAGTAAACTAGATTACTACTAAATTTCTAGTAGTAATCTAGTAAATTTCTCTTACTAGATTATCTAGCTACTAGATAATCTAGTAACATAAGTTACTAGACAAGTTACTAGTAGTGTAATAATCTACTAGATAAGTTACTAGTAGTGTAATAATCTAGTAACATAAGTTACTAATCTAGTAACATAAGTAAAGTAGTGTAATAATCATAGTAACAATATGAGGTAGTGGTAGTAGTTGTGTTGCAGTAACAGTGGTAATAATTATAATAGTGGTTACTTTAAGAAGAAGGACAATAATAATCATTGTGGTAATGGTAAGCTTTTCATTATAACATTTTACTATTACTACAAACATTTGTTTATACGAAAAATATAAGAATAAAATGGGTCTTTGAATAATTACAAGGTAAATTATTATTGAAAATGTTTCGTGGAAACCAATATGAATTGCTGAAAACCATTTTTGTAAACACCAATAATGACGATAATCGTGATGTGTTAACGTACCAATAGTTGGGAATTTATTCGAAGCAAAGGTGGCTTCTTTATATCGCCACGAACATTCATTCAGTGTATTGGACCTTGAATCCTTATGTATTATTTCCAGGAAGAGCGCGATATGAAAAGTGAAATGTCTTAACATGTAAGATTTTGCGATATTTGGCATAGAATGTATGATTTATTATTTACAGGGATCGTTCGCGTGTGGCCAATGTAAAGTTGGTTATTCAGGCAACCAGACCGTCGGATGTCACAGAACACACACCATTTGTCCCGATTCCAAAACTATCTGTCACGTAGAGGCCGCTTGTTTCTGCCAAGTACAGGGTATATACACTTGCAAGGTAATCAGGACTTTTTGTTTAATTAATCATTACATATGCATATTTAGATTGTGTTTACATATTTTGGAAAGCATTGCCCCTATAGGGTCTCTATACATTCATGAGGTATAAGTGGGTTTTTTAAATGTTTATATCAGTTTTCATTTTTGCCTTTCGGCTAGATTCTTTTTCTTTTCAACATCTTTTTTTTTAACTCAATTCTAATGATTGGATGGGTGAAAGGGAGTAGGTAATTTGTACGTGATTCATATGAGGGGCAGTTGGATTGGGCAAAGAATATTGGCTTTCACAGATGCATTGTTGTAGGGTCTTCGATCTTCTGGCATAAGTCCTCTTAAGTGAGAACAAGCGTGGTTGCGAATTTCATCAAGCCTGACTCGGTGTATTTGGCAGAGTCTATCGAGAATAGGTTTCTCGTCCGTCATCAATCACAAGTCAGCGGTTGGAAAAGATACCGGTAGACCGGCGGCTTGTTTCAGTGATTTTTTGTAATAAATCTCCATTCCGCGTAGGGATGTTGTGTTATATATTGGTAGTAAGCAATCTGTGCCACAGTCCAGCGATGGCATCGCGCATGCTTTGATGATTCTCAGTTTTACGATTGATTACGATGATTCCTTGAAGAAAGTTTACTACGAATCCGGTGATTCCGAGACTTTTGTCTGAATGAGGGGTCATCTTTAGAGTTCTTGCGACGGTAACTCTAAAATAATTAAGTTGTCATCATGGATTGATTGTCTCAATGTTATTTGTTTTTGGATCTATGATACTGACGCTCCGGCGTTCTGCACGTCGATGTTGTCTTCCGAAGAGCAATGCTTGTGTTTTCCCGGCGTTACATTTAATTTCCCATTTGTTGTAGTAATCAAATAGTTCTTGCAAATTCCTTTCCGCCATTGTGCTCGATGTGGGGTCTGTCCATTGGTTAATATTAGGTGTACAAATAAGTTTTAGGACAGTTTCCAAAAAATTCAAGATTTATTAAAAAAGAAGTAAAACACAGTTATTCATCGAAGTAATCTCCATCGCACTGAATGACCTTCAGCCATCTCTCAGGTAACTCGCGGATGCCTTTCGCAAAGAAACTTTCGTCTTGCGAGGTGAGAAATTTAGCGACCCATTTTTCCACTTCTTCAAATGTTTTGAATCGCACGTCAGACAAATCGTTCTGCATTTTCCGGAATAAATGATAATCGGATGGGGCTAAATCTGGTGAATACGCCGGGTGTGGTACAGCTTCTCATCCAAGCGCTAGTAACGTATCCTTGACCGGTTTACCCACATGAGGCCGCGCGTTGTCATGGAGCAGTTTTACTGGACGTTTTTCTTTACCAGAAAATGGACGTTTCTTCTCAATTTCTTGATTCACTTGCATCAATTGATGAAAATAGCGATCGGTAGTGAGAAGTTCATAATACAGTACGCTTTTCATATCCCACCATATGCACAGCATGACTTTGTTACAATGAACATTGCGCTTTGGCGTGGATGTTGTCGGCTCGCCGGGGTCAACCCAATGATATTTGCGTTTCGGATTATCAAAATAAATCCATTTTTCATCGCCAGTCACAATTTTCCACAAGAAAGACTTTCTATGTTGCTTGTTGTAAAGACTCACACAAATGTTAAGACGGCTGTTTTTATTTTCTTGAGTCAGAAAGTGTGGTACCCACTTTGTTCCTTTTCGAATCTTACCCATTGCTTTTAAACGATAAGAAACAGTTTGTTGAGTTACTCCAAGCTGTTCCGAAAGTTGTTTCTCCGTCTGACAAGAGTTTTCATCCAGCAACGCTTGCAGTTCCTGATCGTCCACCTTTACAGGAGGCCCCGTGCGTTCACGGTCACTAACGTCGAAATCACCTTCTTTGAATCGCTTATACCAATACTCACATGTACTTTTAGATACAATGTTGTCTCCAAGAACAGAACATATCGATTCACACGCTTTCCTAACACTTTTTCCTTGATGGAATTCATAGCGAATGCAGTGTCTAATAAATAGCTTATCGGTCTGCATGTTTAATTTACAGAATTTATAGGTTACGTTTATGACTCCTTTACGTTTCGATACTACATATCAAGCGCCATCTATGATAAGTGAGCGGGACCTTTGAATTAATTTAGAATAGCTGTTATGATACAAAATCGAAGTGTCCTAAAACTTATTTGTACACCTAATATCATCATATCGTCAGCGTACCGAGAGCTAAGATCTGCCGTGTATGGAACGTCAGAGACGTAAAGGTTGAATGTTATTGGTCCCAGTACAGAGCCTTGTGGAACTCCGTGTGATTGATCCATCGCATTGTAGATTTCGTTCAAGAATTTGCCTCGTAATTTTCGGTCCAATAGATACGATTCTAGCATTTTCATTATGCCAAAATCTGTTTCTTCCTATTAATTCGTGTACCAGTCCTGTTGTGGTTGATACAGTAAAGTGCTTTCAACAGATCCAGGGATACAGCGTAACATGTTCTTTCTTTGTTTATTGATTTTTTTTATGTAATGTATCGTTCTGGTTAGTTGACTGTTTGTTCCGAGCCCTGGTCGAAATCCGTGTTCAGAATGTGGTAGTATTTTGAAACAAGAGTCTATTCTGTTTTTAATTATTCGTTTGAACCATTTGTCCATTGTATTGAGGAGGGTTATTGGCCTATATGATGATGTTTAGATTACAGATTTACCTGGCTTGTGTAAAAAGATACACGTGCCGGGATTCCATAAAGGCCATAGCCAGGTAAGTAGGGAAAAATTGCCCCCGCATTTTCTCCAGCGAAATTAGGAGTATATTCTGAGGTATAAAAAAAAGACAAATTTTCTGAAAATTTCATCCCCGTCAACGCAATGGTTTTGGAAAAATGAATTTTTTTAAATAAAAAAATTCCGGAAACGCTTCAGTGGATCGATTCGATTTTTTTTTGGTACTTGTTACGATCAAACGTGTTACGAAATAAAATTATAGAACATCTTGCAAAAGATTAAGGTTAAAAAAAATAATGTTCCTTGCTTTATTTGTTTACTATAATCCATTTGGGGTACAATAACGAAATTTTTTCATATAATCTTTGGGCACCTTATTAGATTAGATAATTTTTTCAAAATTATCGGCTTGGTACGCCACCGCGAAAAAAAAGAAACAGACTTTATTGATATATTTTAGTTATATATCTATATAACTAAAATATAGCAATAAAGTGTGTTTCTTTTTTTCGCTATGGCGTACCAAGCCGATCATTTAGTCACATATCAGATTTTATTGATATATTTTAGTTGTATATCCATATAACTAAAATATATCAATAAATTGTGTTTCTTTTTTTTTCACTGTGCCGTACCAAACCGATCATTTTCGAAAAATTATATAATCTAATAAGGTGCTCAAAGATTATATGAAAAAATGTTCGCTATTGTACCCCAAGTGGATTATAGTAAAAAATAATAAAACAAGGAACATTATTTTTTTTCAAACCTTAATCTTTCGCACGATGTTCTATAATTTTATTTCGTAACACGTTTGATCAGAACAAGTACCAAAAAAAAAACCAAATCGATCCACTGTACCGTTTCCGGAATGTTTTTTTTTTTATATTTAAAAAAAATTCATTTTTCTAAAACCATTGCGTTGACAGGCACGACATTTTCAGAAAATTTGTTTTTGTTTATGCCTCAGAATATACATCGAATTTCGCTGGAAAAAATGCGGGGGCAATTTTTCCCTACCCACCCGGCTATGGCCTTTGGATAATGATTGTCAGTTAGGCAGAAATTAAACATTTCTTCAATTCTTGCAAAACTGCTTCCGTGCATCCATTTGAGGTGTATTATTCCAAGTTCACCTGGTCCGGGCGCTTTATTGTTTTTTAATGTTTTCAGTGCTCTTTTGATTTCCCGGTCGTTAATCGTAGAGGTTTAGAGGGTGCGTTGAGAACGGTTGATTTTAGTCAATCGTTTACTGCGCTCTCACGAACATAACAGGGTATTTCACTCTATGTAGGAGAAATATTAAGAATGTATAAATAAGGTTGTTTCGCAATAAGCAATCGAATAATGTTGGTTTTAATTTATAAAAACACCAAATACATTTTATAATTTTTGTTAAAATACTTTTTCTATCTGTTCATCGAACATGCGAAACGGTAGCTGATGGATTCCGACGTGACGTCATTAACATGGTAAACAAAGAAAATGGTAAACGTATTACTCTCTAAGCTGTGGAAGAAAGCGTCAACGACTATATATTGTCTTTCTCATAGTTAATTGCAAATTTTCAAATAGTTATCCGTACTTCAAAAAAGAACATATTAGTTTTTTTCCTACTATGAATTTGGATCTATTCTTGCAAGTTTTAACCAAGTCTTCCTGTATATCAATTGGCATTTTAATCCACAACTCTTTCGGTATTTTTGCACTAGTATTCTTACATTTAGCAACAACGCACCAATAATAGGGCTGGTAACTTACTTTCAACGAAAAAAAAAAAATATGGACGTATTCACAATTGGCGCAGCGTCGATGTTTACCATGTTTACTACGCAAGTGACGTCACAAACCAAAGCAGCATGGCGGCTACCGTTTTCGCGCGGAATTTTGAAATGTAAAATTTAAGTGCATTTTCATGGCACTTATCGATTTTATAAAATAGAAATAACAATTCTAGTAGTTTATTACCACCAAAGGATCAAATTGAGATACCTCAAAAAAGGGTGTAATACCCTATTGCAGCATAGATTAGCATTGACACTGCTTCTTTTTGTGTAGTTGCACTTTCGAAAAAATGTACTCTGTTTTCCGGCCTCTTCGGAGATTTTTGGATTCTCCACCTTGTTTTACGATTATCGATTTCTTTTTCGATAACGCGTAACCATTATTCTGGTTTGTGCTCTTATATTAGCTCAATCGCGCACGCTTTGAACTCTTCCAATCGCGCGATCCACGTGGGTCATGCACGCGTCCGTTGCGTCGCATAACGGTACCGCACTCGATTTCTTTCGCGAATTGTTTGTTGGATTTTGTCCGGTAATAGTTCGCTCGATTTATTCATTTCATGAGTCATTCCCCACACGATAGACTGCCGATTAAGAATTAACATTATTATGGTGCCTCGTTGCACGTTTGGTTTTTTTAAATACCGGAGTTGTTGCCGATTGTATGGTCGAAATAGCCAGAGAGTCGAAGTTAAATACCATTTCGAAATGGTGCGTTAGTGTTTGTGGGCATTGCGTGTGAACGAGTACACCTGTCAGAGTCGAATATGGTCGTGTTCGTTGGGTCCACGGTCGTACATACAGGTCTTGAAACGTCGCGTATTTCCTACAGCGTGGTTTGGCTCGCTTGTTTTCCTCGTTTTTAGTACCGGGGCGCGGCGCTGTGATCTAGGGATGGACAAAGGTGGGGATGGAAATGCGTTACGTATGACGCACAAGCCACGATTTTTGCACCGCTTGACATTGTTGAGTTGCACCGCGCATGCGCTGATTTTCCATGCCTAGATCACAGCGCTATCCTGGTGGTCACAAGGTGAGATAATTTAGCGCCCGTGAAATGAACCATCCCCACCGGCTCCGTTTCAAGACCTGTATGTACGACCGTGGTTGGGTCTCATCATTTTTATTGCGCATGCGCATAATGATGCGCATTTGATGATGCGCACGTTTCGTTGCGCAGTTGCGCGTTGCGCATCATTGTGCACATGCGCACTTGTTCGTATCAAAATGATGAGACCCAACGAACACGACCTATGCCTGTGCTGCGCTTGAGCGTATGCAACGCGCATGCGCGTCAAATTCAAGCGTTTTTAAATGACAACCCTGGCAGTTTGCCTAACCGTTCATTCATACCGGTCTTATAATTTGAAAAAAACTAACCGTTGTATTTGGACAAAATTCTGCCGACTTTCCAACCGTGTCTTTGACCACTACCCGTGATTTGCTCAAGTTAGAAAGATGGTTAGAAAGTTGGTTCGAAATTCGAATTACAACCCTGCCGAAAAGCAACCACTTGTAACCAAATTTATAACCGTATTTATAACCACTATCCGTGATTTGTTCAAGTTAGAAAGATAGTTAGAAATATGGTTGGAAATTTGAAATACAACCCTGCCGAAAAGCAATCACTCGTAACCAAATTTGTAACCGTATTTATAACCAATATTCGCTTTCTAACTTATGCGAATCACGAATAGTGGTTATAAATACGGTTATAATTTTCGTTACGAGTGTTTGCTTTTCGGCAGGGTTATATTTCATATTTCCAACCATATTTCTAACCATCTTTCTAACTTGAGCACATCACAGATAGTGGTTACAAATACGGTTGCAAATTCAGTTACAAGTGGTTGCTTTTCGGCGAATTTGTAATTCGAATTTCAAACCAATTTTCTAACCATCTTTCCAACTTGAGCAAATCACGAGTAGTGGTCAGAAACACGGTTAGAAAGTCGGCAGAATTTTGTCCAATTCCAACTATCCGAAAAAATCTAAGCGTTATCCGGTGGTTATGCAAACTGCCAGGAAAAAGCCGTTAAGCAATAGAGCACTTCAATAATTTGACCACAGCTTTCGGGATAAGTAAAGTGAGTTGAAAACGAACCCTTCAATGAACAATCAACTGATGGAGCTCAATTACGATGTGTATATTTAGCGTTAGTCAATGACGCGACCCTTATTTCGTAGTGCAAGACGGGCTTTGCCGGCGACGGTTACATTTGCGGTCCGGATTTCGATCTCGATTCGATACCGGACAAGCCAATTATCACTTCCGACAGCCAACACAATTATCCGGGCGACAATTGTCCGGCACTACCGAACAGCGGACAAGAGGACGCGGACGGCGATGGGATCGGTGACGCGTGCGACGACGACGCCGACAACGACGGGGTCCTGAACGACTCGGACAACTGTCCGCTAAAGTATAATCCGAGGCAGGAGGACTCGGACCGCGACGGTCCGGACAGGGTCGGCGATGTCTGCGACAATTGCGAGTCGGTTTCGAATCCGCGACAGGAGGACACCGATGGCGATGGAATCGGCGACGCGTGCGACAGCGACAAGGACAACGATGGTATTTATATCGCGTTTCATTTAGCCATGTACCCGGACAATTTGCCTTACGGCCGCTATGCTTTTTATTTCCTCTCACGCTTTATACCGGTCGATGGAAAAATCGTTTGCAACATTCCAACAATCTCCGCGTCATACGGTGATCGAATCGAATCAGGAATCCTCAATGACTTGGACAATTGTCCGTTTGTGCGAAACGAGTACCAAGAAGACCGCGATGCCGATGGCGTTGGCGATGCTTGCGACAACTGTCCCAGCAATTCGAACGCCGATCAGTCTGACCGTGATCGCGACGGTGTTGGCGATCTATGCGACACCGACAACGACAGAGACAGGGACGGTGTACAGGACAATTTGGACAATTGCCCGGACGAGCCGAACTCGGGCCAGAGAGATACCGACGCCGATGGCATCGGCGATGCCTGCGACGACGACATAGACGGTGATCGCGTTCGCAACCATTGCGACAATTGTCCCTACGTGCCGAACAGAGATCAACTCAAGGACAAAGGTTATTACGAGTGACCGATCTCTCGGCCGATTCCCTTAGATAAGAAGCCGATTTTTGTACGACTGTTCGTCAGGTGGTCCGGTGGGCGACGCTTGCTACGAGGACTATGACAACGACACGATAATCAACAGATACGACAATTGTCCGAACAACAGTTTGGTATGGACGACAGATTTCCGCAAGCACGAGATGATCCCTCTGGACCCCGAGGGTAGTGCCCAGATCGATCCAATATGGAAGATTCATCATAACGGATCAGAGATGGTTCAAACGGAGAACTGTGATCCTGGTATTGCCGTTGGTGAGTGTTGTTGCTTAATATTAATTGAACGAACCTTCCATTCCCGAGTAAAAATGATTGTACATACTTAGATACAATTATATAAACATGATATACAATCATATATATTTATATATAGGTTTATATATAATTGTATATAACTCTATGCATTCGTATATATAATCCGATATAAATGTACTTCCATCAAATTTGATTTGATAAAATTATATATAGTTCTGTATATAATGATATATGGAGATAATATTTTGATACAGAGTTTATATAATTAGATATAATAACATATGCAGTTATATATAATTCAATATAGTGTTGTATATAATTATATATATACG
>OZ023318.1:6157196-6160737 GCA_964007375.1 Ophion obscuratus
CTTTCTCTACTGCAATTTTTCGATATTTTATCGAATTTCAGCAAGTTCCCAGTCTCAGCAATTAACAATCGAACGGAGAGAAAAATTAAAGAGGACTTTTTTGTTGCCAATTCTGCATTTTTCTTGTCGTTGAATTCGCGGCCAGCCCTTCCGGGACAACCAGTATATTGTTTTGCATATACATGCGTAATTAGTACATACGTGATATTTATTCGAGTACATTCAAGTACATAGAAATTTGTTTTGTTCGAGCAGTGATCTCAATTCGATAAATTAATCATGATGCTTTTATATCGATCTCTTTCAGGTTTTTATGTATATATGTATATATATATATATATATATACTTACAGGCCAGTGTACAGATGCCTTTGTCTGAAACGGGTGTCTCGCACAAATTCAGTACCTGCAACTTCTGCAAATGCTCGCTGATCATTTGCAGTCCCGCATCGCCGAACTGCGTTGCCCAAAGATTGAGATATCGCAGAGCCGGCAGTTTTATTAGCTGTTCGGCACAGGCGGACGTGACTGACGTAAACGCAAGGGTGAGACACTCGAGATTTCCGAGCGCACCGCCGCCCAATATCACAGCCACGTCGGCGTCGGTCGCCCGTGCCGGTAGCGTCAATTTCTTAGGTCCACCTTTTTGTTGCTATATTATTCGAAATTCAAAAGAGAATTCAATAAATAAAGAAAAATCAAGCAAACGCGAGAAAAAAAATCGGCGAGTAGTCGTAATCGGGGGGTAAAGCGAGTCAAAGGTGATAATTTTTTGCATATCATTCGATAGCCCATTTCGCCTATGTTTGATACAAAAAATGTATTTCAATTTAAGTCCCTGAAAGCGAAGCACGGCAAAAAAAAGCGAAATCGGCGATTTTACTTTTTTTCACTCACTGTATATTATACCCTTCGCGTATACTCCCGGCCAAAAGTTTCATTTCGACGAGAATCTTCATTACTTTGCGAGAGAATGTAAATGCGTAAAAATGGAGCGAAATGTATGTGGCGGCTATTGCGAGGATTACCAATTCTTGCAAGTTCTTTTGACGCTGGCAGAGAGTGGCGTAACGATTTTTGCCGGTTTGGGTGGATTGAAGCGCCGAGACAACTTGTAGGCGATGCTCCTCGTTCGGGAGTAGACGCCACTCGAGCATGAGGCAAAGAGCATCCTGGGCGGCCTCGCAGTCCCGGACACCGAGAAGCATGCAGGCTCGCCACGTTTGCTTCACCAGCGAGGCGATGAATCTCTTGCGGCGACAACAGCATTTCAAAAGGGTCGTCAACTGGCAAGGAACGTCAAACGACAACTTACAATCCATATGCCCTTGGTTTGATTGAAGAAAAAAAATGCTCCACGCGCCCTCGTGCAAGTGCACGGCAGTAGTGCATTAGGAAATACTGACACAGAGTGCAATTGTTTTTTCTGAGTAATCCCTGTAATGAGAGTTTTCCATTGAAATTTCGACAAAAAAAAACATTCCTTTACCAAAATGAATGTTTCGTGCGTTTCTGCGAAAATACAAAGATGTGTCGTACATTTGTTAATGCAACCGTTTATTACACTTTTGTTTTAAGGGATCATATGTAAAATTTTGAAAAAAATCGATCTTTTGCGACGGATGCGTTTTTTTCTTTCAAAATGTCGTTTTTCAAAACGGTGTACACTCTCAAAACAAGAGTTTTCAAGCTATCCGTCTCAAATTTTGGACACAACATTCTTCACGCCATTCTTCATCTTGCTATGGAAGCTTTTTTGTTTTGGAAGCTTGAAATTTTTTTTAAAACGACGAACTATCGAAAAAAATAGGCTAAATTCGATACTTTTTCTTAACCACCGCCATTTTGTCCATTTTTATTTTTTTTCAATACTCCCGTAGCCAGATTTCATACTGATTAATAATCTTTTTACAAATATTGTTGCAGATAATATTTGCGGCCACAACCGTGTAAGACCCTTTTTTGGGTCCTACACCCAGATAATATTTACGGCCACATCGTGAGGACCCTTTTTTGGAAGACATTTTCAAGCGTTAAAAGAAAAGTTTAAAAATCAACGTTTAAACATTTATTTTCCGTTCTCCATGTGTGGACATGAACAAATCAGACTGATTAGCCTATTTTAACCATCGAAAAAAATCGCGACAATCAGTTATTTTCTGATCCGTTACACTGTGATGGTCCCTCAATGCAAAAATTAAATACACGTTCTTAAGAAAATACAAAAACTCATACACGTTCGAAAGAATGCAAAAATGAATTGCTCACTTTTAAGAAAATGCCAAAATTTATTATACACTTTAAAAAAATGTCAAAACTAATTACACATAAAAAAAATGTATCGTGCATTTTCAAAAATATGCAAAAACTGGATACACATTTTTGCAAAAAAAATGCAAAATTTATTATACACTTTGACGAAAACGAAAAAATGTATTGCATTTATAAGAAAATGTAGATATTCATTACATATTCAAAAAAAAAAAAAAAAGAAAATATTTAGCGCACATTTCGAAGAGACGGGTCGCATTTAAATAAAAATTGTAATCAACAACTACGAGAAAGCTCGAACGACATTTTCAAACAGAACTATTTAGCAAGTATCAAGGAATTCTCAAGAAATTTTGAAAAGTCGGCCCGATCTTCGTCCTCTTCGAGGGAAAAAAAGAAGAAAATCTGGCCAGAAAGAGACTTTTTTGGGGTGAGTAAACCGCGAGTCCAGTTGGTTGAACTCTGGATGGAACGGAAATAATCTCGGCTCTCGATTCTTGCGTCATCGACACACCTCAAATATACCGAAGGTCGTGGCTTTTTTAATACTACGTCATAGACATTTTAATATACGTGCGCGCGCGCGCGCGCGCGAAGCGTGCGTACAAAGACCGCGAAGTTATACATGTACATTCGAAAGTAATAAATAAAGAGTGACATTACTCTTTATTTATGATTTCGAGGTGTATATATCCGCACGGGAGACAAAGCAACCCGAACGACTTTTGTCCTTGCCGCGTGATATTTGGATATTGACGTTATAAATTAAAAGATTCGTCGTATTGTGTTGCGACAAAGTCGGGCCAATGACTTCGAAGTAATTCGTTTACGCAGTCGCTCCCACGTTTTTGTCTGAGACGTTCACGCGTAGTTATTTTTTCAATATAATCTTTTTACTTCTCTCGCTCTTTCCGTTTTTATTCACACGAATCGCGAGCAAGATAAGAAGAGAATATACTCCATTCTATTTCGCTGACGTGCGTATACGAGGTTTTTTTTCGAGTATCAAAATACGCTCTACTAATGCCAAAATCAATTTTTGAGGCAAAATGACACACGACTTGGCCGTAAAGAAATCCGTACGAAGTTTCCGCAATTTTTCTCAGAAACGCATCGACTGAATGTTTGGAATTTTTTGTCACTCGACATTTGACTACCAGTGGAAATACCTATATCCCCCGGATATACGTGTTTTTTCGTCAATCGCAATTAAATCCCATTCAATATGGAAGGAACACGAGATCCTGATTCCGTGGCCTTCACCTCTCTC